>OX376365.1:7500-25000 GCA_947369235.1 Udea olivalis | reverse complement strand
AATAAATTGTATAATTCAATTCACACAAGTAAAATTTAAATAATAAAAACAATCGAATTAGAATCAGAATTAGAATAAATACAATATAATTAAAATTTAAAATCACAATTAAATTAATTATAACTAAAACAAAACAATGCAAAGGTGTAAAAAGCCCAAAATTTAAATAAAAGTAAAACAATAAAACAATACATCAGTAAAACAAACGGGACATTTCAGGTTGGCTAGTACACTTCGGCTCTTGGACCCTATGGCAAGGATAAGGAGTTAATAATTAGGAAACTTTGGGAATTTAAAACTCAGGAGTGTAAGCTCTAATAATTGACAGACTAATTAAAATGGCTTATGTCTAATTTTAAAATAATGTACACGTGACAATGAACTGTATAATTAAATTAAAATAAAGTAAAATTTTTAATAATAAAATACACTGGAATTAGAATTAAATTAGAATAAATGCAATATAATTAAAATTTCAAAATCACAATTAAATTAATTACAAATAAAACAAAACAAAGCAAAGGTGTAAAAAGCCCAACAATTTAAACAATCATATCATATCCTTAACACATTTAAAACAGCATTTCAGAGGTGACAAGAGGCGTCGGGAGAGGAGAGAGGACGGGCCGACCTACAACCTTCCGCCATTGGCCCTGCTGGCAAGTAGCATGACCTTCTCGCAAAAGGCGAGGAAGGTCTGCGTTGTGCCCTTGTTGCAGAGAAGATCAGGGAACCTGCCCACCTCGATAGGGATCCCCATTCTGCTCTCGCAGTCATGACGGAGAGACGCGTACTTCGGGCAATCCGCAAGGATATGCCCGACACTCTCCACGCTCTCATCGTCGCAAGTGCAGAATGGGGTTCCCACGAGACCAAACCGGTGCAGGTACTCTCGACACCCGCCGTGTCCGGTGAGCACCTGGGACCGGAGGTTTGTATGGCAGGTATCCCTGAGAGCTTTGTGGGCCAGGCGGACGTCGCTGAAAAACAGCTTCGTGGTCGACCCCGTCGCTGCAGCCATGTATCTCTCCTGCCAGGCGTCGATGGAGGCCTCTCTGATGACGCGCCTTGCCGTGGACGCCGGGAAGCAATCGTATGCTGGGGCTCTCTTATCTTTAAGCGCGGCTCTCTTGGCGAGCTCGTCCGCTCTTTCATTGCCAGGGAGGCCTATATGGGCGCGCACCCAATACCACCGGATCTCTCCCCCTCTGTCTGCGAGTTTCTGGAGAGATTCCCGGATCTCGTTGGTTATTGGGTGGAGGGAGTTGGGGTCACTCAGACTCTCTAAGGCCGAACGAGAATCACTGCATAGGCATGCTCTGGAGAGGTCCCTGCGCTTGCTGGCCAGCTCTACCGCTCGAAGGATGGCCGCTAACTCGGCCTGGTACACTGAGCAATAGTCCGCAAGTCGGAAGATATTGCTTTGGACTTCTCCGCCGTTTCGCCATATGGATACGGCTGCCCCAACTTTCCCCTCGATCTTACTACCATCTGTGTAGATGTGCGCCCACCCCTCTTCCAGCTTGGATAACTCTTCCTCTTTTTCAATTAGTCCAAAGCTGATGGGGTGTCTAAGCGCGGGATGCGGGAGGCTAAAAGTGCTCACTCGCCGCTCCATTTCTCTCCCTGGCAAAGAGGGCAGAGGCTTGCCTCTCTTGGCTTCGTAATATTCCCTCTGCTCTGCCGCTCTTATGTCTAGGGGCAGGATTCCAGATATAAGTACCGCTGCTGTGAGGGATGTTGTTCTATGCGATCTCGCAATGAGAATCGCGAACTGCCTAGTAACCCGGTCTAGCTTTGCACAAATAAACTTCCTCCGGCATGCCTCAGCCCATACGCTGGCAGCGTATAGCATGACCGGCTCAACAACTGCCACATAGAGCAGCCTGGTGATCTGGCTGTTGAGGCCCCACGTCGCCGCCGCCGCCCTCGTTATCATCTTGTATATGTTAACGGCTCTGCGGTGCGTCTCCTCGATGTGGGGCAGGAAGTTCAAGTTGCGGTCAAGGGTGAGCCCCAGGACTTTCAGGCAGTTCTGCAGCGGTACATCCGTGCCCTCTACCACGACCTTTGGATCCCGGTATTTCAGTTTCCTGGTCACTAGCATGGCCTGGGTCTTGTGCGCTGCAAAGCGCATTTTAAAAGCCTTGCCCCATTCCGAAACACATGCTAGTGCCGCTTCGAGATCCGTCTCTAGCTCTTCTGTGGTCTTGGCCGTGGCTATGATGAGGATGTCGTCCGCGAAGGCTTGTACATGGGCCTTGAGGGAGTCAGCCTTGCGAAGAAGGGGATCCAGTTGGACGTTCCACAATAATGGTCCGCAGGTGGAACCCTGGATGCACCCCTTGTTGGTGTCGCGCCGGGTGGTTTGTCCGGCATATCTGAGCTCAACAGAGCGGCCCGACAGGTAGCTAGTGATCAGCCTTAGAATGTCGGGCTCCACTCTCCGTGCCTTGAGCTCGGTCAAGATAGCCGGCCACCACGCGTTGTCGAAGGCCCCCTCGATATCCATAGACACGACGACGACCATCCTTTTTTGAGAGATGCCCCGCTTGATGAGCTCCACGGCATCGTAGAGTGCGTCTTCTGTGCTGCGTTGTGGCATAAATCCGTACTGCCTTGGGCTAAGCTCCGCCCCGCTTCCGAGGCTCCAGAGAAGTCTTCTGGTAAACAGTTTTTCGAGGGCCTTACCCAAAACAGGCAGCAGGCCTATAGGCCTATATGATTTGGGGACGGAGTAATTGTCTTTCCCTGGCTTTGGTATAACTTTGATAACGGCCCTTTTCCAGAGGCTGGGGAAGTGTCCTATACGAAGACAGGTGTTATACAACTCGACGAAGACGGATGGCTCGGCACGCACTGCAACAGTGCAGATGTCCGCCGTAAAGCCATCCTCGCCGGGTGCCTTCTTCGGACTGATCCCTTCCAGGACCGTTATCAGTTCGTCCAGGGTAAAGGGGTTGGGGTCGATGGCGCGATAGTCCGCGCGAAGTGCGTCCGCCGCAGCCCTGAGCTGTCTCTGCTCCGCGTTGTCGGTAGCTTCTTCGTCTCGAGGGTAAAAAGTGGCAGCCAAAAGTTCCGCAGACGCCAGAGGGGAGAGAGTGGCTCCAGATTCCGGGTCCTTCAGCAGCTGGTCCTCCTTGGTACCGCCGCAGACCTTGAGGACCCGGTAAATCTTCTGCCACACCGTCTCCTTGTCCTGGTTGCTGCAGAACTCCTTCCAGCTGGCCGTCATGGCGTTCTGAATCGCCTCCTTATATGACGACCGAGCTTCCAGGTAGTCCTGCAGCAGTCCAGGTCTCCTGGCTGGGTTGGCGCTGCGAAGCCTCGAACGAAGCCTTGCCACCTCCGCCTTGCTCGCAGCCAGCTCGTCAGACCACCACACCGCGGCCTTAGGCCTGCCCTTGGGCTTTACAAGCGGGATCGCCTCCAGGCATGCTCCCGCAATGGCCGTCGTGACCCGTTCCGCCATGGCGTCTACCTCCGCGGGTGTAGAGAGCCCGCTGAGGTCGGCGACGGTGACCGCGCCTTCCGCCAGGGTCCGGGTCAGGGTGGCCCTAAAAGAAGCCCAGTCGGCCTTCTGGGTCTGAAAGCGCCTGGTTGTTGGCGATGGGATGTCCGGCAGCGGCACCCCCACATCCACAGTGAATAGGATAGGGCGGTGGTCTGAAAGGCAACAATAGTCCGGGTCGACCTTCCATGTGGTGATCGACCTGTGAACCTCAGGGGACGCCAGAGTAAGATCAACGATGCTGGTCCTCGCCACCCCCAGATGGTACGCATGGAAGGTGGCGGTAGTCCCCGAGTTCACTATATTGAGGCCTTTCTCCGCCGCCCAGTCCACCACCGCAGCACCGCGGTCATCCTCTGCCGGGCATCCCCACCAGGGGCTTTTCGCGTTAAAGTCGCCACCCAAAAGACTAGTACGGGCGCCTAGCCGGTCAAGCGCGTTGTCCAGCCTGCGCAGGGTGACCTCGATCAGCTCCGTTTCCTCCATATATATTGAGGCCAATGCCATTACGCGAGAGCCCAGCCGGACTCCCACAACCACGCAACTATGCGTCACGCAATCGGGGTCCACGACGATGGTTAGTTTTGGGTCCAGTACGACCAGGGCGGCCTTGACCGGGGATGTCCCAGACTCGTCCTGGATCACCCGAAAGGGGCAGGTTACGAGGCAATTGGAGCCCACATAGGGCTCCTGGAGTAACACAAGGGACACCCCGGTCAGTACGGCCGTGTTCAAAATGTCCCTGGTGGCGGCCCTGCCTCTTCCGGCGTTAAACTGGGCAATCTTGATCCGTGGTGGGCCTGTATTCGAACGCGCAGTGGGCGCAACAGTGGGCGCAGCCAGGGAGCCCCTAGCAATACGCCACCGCCATCCTCGCTATCCTGTCCCACTTGGCCCAGACAGGGCAGTCCGTAGAGTAGGCCGGATGGGGGGCACGCGTATTCTCGCCGCCGGCCTGTTTACAGTTTGCGCAGTGCGGCGCCATATCCCTGTTGGGGCACTCACGGGTGTCATGGGGGGCCGCACAGTAGGCGCAGGTTGGTGTGTCCTTGGGGCACTGAGCCGCTCTGTGACCAAAAGCCGTGCAACGGTAACACTGGGTTACCGGGCTTTGGTCAACGCAGGGTACCATCTGGTACCCAATGCGGACTCGAGTACCCGCCAGGGCCGCCCATAGGGCTGGACTGGTCTCCACGATGACATTTGTCATCGTCCCGGTCCTACCCCTTGTTCGGCGCACCACTCTGCCCCTACGGTCCGGCTCCGCTACTCCCTTAAGCGCCCCAGCATTCTGGGCCGGCAGCGCTTGGATGATCTGGGCGTCAGTAAGGTCGCGAGCAACTCCTATCAGGCGCAGGAGGGGGTCCCGGCGAGGGGCGTCCCTGACCGTAAGGCCAGGTACCGCCTTCTTAACTGCCTCCTGGAGTACCCTCCTGTCCCCCTCGGTGTCGCAATCGACGGCAACCTTTTGGTTGCGGAGCTTGCGAAGTCCCGAAACCCCCACCCCCAGGGCGATGACATCAACGTCCCGCCTGAGCGATTTGATGACTTCATCCCCCGTGTGTCTGGGGTCCACGGACTCGACTATTATTCCGAACCGCTGGCGCACGTCGGGATCACGACCCTCAGCCTTGGCCCCTGGTGCCCCCTCTGGGGCCCTGCGCTGTCTCTGTTGTTGTGGCTGGGGCAGGAGCAGCGGGTCAGCGCGTGGCGGGGGCGGTGCAGCCAGTATCTGGGCATATGACGCTACGGTCCTCTCTGCCGCAGACACGACTGATTCCATTCTGGCCCGCATAGGCTCCATGGCCTGCTCGAGCATGGTCCTAGTTTCGCTGGCCGTCAGCTCCGAGCCCAGCCCGATGGCCTGAGCGATGGGTTGCGGTGTACTGAGGGCGATGTCACGCACCTCCTGCAGATCTCCCCGCAGTGTACGCAGCTGACAGGTAATGGGCGCTACCACCTCTCTCAGTTCCTCATTTAACTCCTCCCTAGTCACGGCCGGGTGTGCAGGCGCCTCAGCGGTCGCCACGCCAACCACCCCCGCCACCGCACCCGCCAGGGTCTGGATGTTCTGGGACATGGCATCCAATTTGGGCGCCAACCCCGCAGGGTCGGCCCCGGCTTCCGGCTCGTCCGGTCGGTCGCTGCGCGCGCAAGCGCGCGCAAGATCAGCGGTATCGCCGCGGAGCCTCTCCACGTCTACCCTTATGCTCCGCAGCATATCAGCCATGCTGTCAATGGCGGACGTTACCGGGCCGAGGTCCATAGGCGGGGCGGCGGGAGAGGCCGCCACGGGCGCCGCCGCTCGCGGGTCCACTGGAGGGGTAATAGATAGTCTTTTGACTTCTTTTTGGATAGCGCCAATCGCCTTAATCGGGCCATCAAGCTCGAAATTGAGCCACGATTGGACGCTATCCGTACTGCGCTGGTTAGTCTGAATCAGCTCTAGGATTTTGGTGAGCTTGGCGTCGTGGGATGTGCGCAGGGCTGACAACTCTGCTGCATGCGCTCGCGAGATGCGCACCACCTCCCGGGCCGCCCTCGCCCTCTCCTGCTCCAGCGACACTCGGTGTCGGGAACGCGAATCCGAGACCTTGAGCACGATCTCATAAAGTTCTTGTATTGATTCCAGCGCCTCCATCTTACAATCTTTTTTCATGTTTGTAGCCCTCTCCAGGGCCGCCTTGCCGAGCTGCATAAGCTCATTGGCCGTTTGGGTCGCCAGGTCCATGGCCACCCCAATATGCCGTCCGCCCGACCTGGTGGGAAGGATGCTCTCCCGCCGTCGTGCAGGAGCTGCGCTGTCCTCCGAGTCCAGATCGGAAAATGCGTAATCGCCCCTGAAGGACTCGGCGTCATCAGGGCGGGAGGGCTCCAGGTCCGAAGCCAGGCCCGCCATCGGTTCCGGTACCGGCTCCGGCAAGGCTACCTGAGACTCTTCAACTACTGGTTCCGCCTCCGGCCCCGTCTCCCGCTCCGGAATAGACGGCGGGCGAGATGAGCGGACACCCGCCGAACCCGCGGCCGATTTCGCCTGTGAGAGGGCCTGCCTGATCAACCCTCTGCCCGGTCGATCGGTCTTTGACCCCGCCGAGCCCCGGCTGGTTTTAGAGCTCTGAGACATGATACCCGCACAATGCCTACAATTACCTAAGTAGAATATAATATAATGCGGCCGAATACCTAAGACAAATCAAACTTAATCTTAAAGGGTTAATGACATAAACCAAACACAAATTGATTTTAATAATTCAATGGGGCAATAGCCAAAAATATTAATAAAATGTTAAAACACTAAAATTGTGAAAATAAACATGCAACAAAGTACTAACTAGATTTAAAATGAGGATTTGGTAGTTATGGAATAGAAATTAAGCAGAATATAAAATTTGAATTGTCAATGGATTAAAATGCAAAAATGGTGCAATAGCAATTAATTATTAAACTAGAATTAAAAATTTGAAATGTCAATAATTAATTAATTAAAATGTAGCAATAGCAAAAATGTATTTGGATAAAATTTAATCAATTAAAATGTAAATTATAAAACGGTTGGGTTACTTAACCTATAATAAATAATTAATAATTAATAATAATTTAAAAAGTAATAGATTATAAAATTGAGTATCGGACCAGAACAAAATCACAAAAATGTCAAGTATCAAAAACGACTCTATGTAGAGCCTCGCGGCCCGTCGGGGGAACCCCTCCGAAGGTCGTCCGGCCCGGATCCGGTCGTCCGTTCCCGAGATATGGCCCAAAACGTTGACTAAGCACTCTATGTAGAGTTTTGCGGTGTGAGGTTGAAGAGCTCGCCCCGGCAAAGCTCCTGATCTGCCGCACGCCCACCTGCGACGCTCGCGGGCCGAGCTATGGTTTTTTGAAGTTTTTCAAGATGGCGGCCAAGATGGCCGCCAAAACTTCAAACTTGTATAACTCCGGCCACAGGCACCGCAGGGCGCGCGGAAAACAAGTGCCGGGGGTACCTCCCCGAGCCCCGCCTCACCACCGTGCCAGTTTTTTTCCGGAAAACGGAAGTCTCCGAATCCGGTTTCCGGCAGCTGCCCAGGAGCACAGCCAAATCCTACGCTAGCCCAAAGTAGTCCCACTCCTCTACGACCACAGGCAAGCGAGCTACAGACCAGCAAAGTTTCGGAGTCAGGGTTTTGCTGGTCTATAGCTCTCGTTCCTGGAGTCTCAGAGCACTGCGGTTTTCACTACTAGCGAGTGCTGAGCAAGGACTACCCGGGCCGTTAGCCGGCTCAACTGGGCTATCCTCAAGGTTGGGTTTTGGGGTGCGCGCCCCAAGGGGTGCCACCAACGGACCACAAAGCAGGACAGCCCCGAATTGTGTTGTATTAAATAGTATTAAAAGTAGGAATTAAATTTAGAATGTCAATAATTTAGTTGGTTAAAAATGTAGCAATAGCAAAAATAATTTATATAAAAATTTTGAACAGTTAAAAAATGTAAAATATAAAACAAAGTTACCAAAAGCACAAAGCAAATAGCCAATCCTGCCTAGAAATTGAGATAATGAGTGATTTTTTTTTTCTTTTTCTTTTTTTTTTTTTTTTTTTAAGTGTAAATAATTCACTATAAAAAAATGGTGCAATAGCAATTAAAATAATTATTAAATGTAGCAATAGCAGATATTATCAATTAAAAAAAAATTATCAATATTTAAAATGTAAACAATTTATTATTAAAAAATGGTGCAATAGTGATTAAAATAAATAGATTTAAATAATTAAAATAGCAATTAAATGTAGCAATAGCAAGTTATTATCAATTTAAAATATTATCAATTAAATTTGATCTGTATAATTGGCGACAGCAAACAAAACAGTTATAAATTAATTAAGAAAAAACGAAAGAGAGAAAAAACAAAAAGAATTAAATAATAATGATTAATAATCAATAACTATAATTAGGTTAGTGTAATCTGGTGAAGATCCTAGTTGCCAATGCTCAGTCGGAGTCAGTGTATCCTGGTGCAATCCAAAATTTTCCTTTTTCCCTCCTTCCCTTTTCTTTTTTTTTTAGAAAAATAAAAAAAAAAAAAAAAAACAAAAAACAAAAAAAAAAAACTCTATGTAGAGTTTTGGACTGCCTCTGGTCAGTCGAGGTCACTGACCCCCACGGCAACCGAGTGCAACAGTCGATCAAAAACGGTTAACAAAATTTTGACTCTATGGTAGAGTCGCTCCGACAGTTGAGTGGTGTAGCTCTATAATAGCCCAGCACGAAGTCGAAAACCGCGCTCCAATCGGGCCAGTACTTCCGGAGTTATTAAATTTAGAAAATTTCTGCTAATTTTAGGCAGGGGTCAGCTTAGGCTGGTCGATTCCTATACTTGGGGGTAGGGGGTTGAAAGTTTGGGAATAGGTCCGGGAGGGGTCGTTTGGTGCGCAGCGGGGGGGGTGGGTTTAAGGGAGGGGGGGTCGAAAATGTTGTCAAAATTTTGATACGGCGCACCGTTTCCGAGATATAAGGGGTTTTTTGAAAATCCCTTATCTTTACAATCTTATATTTTGCGTGGGGGTTGTAAATTTTGAATTTCGTTATAAGATTGTAGCTCCAAATTGGTAGGTCCAAAAATTGCGGGGAAAATTTTGTTGAGTAGGGGAAAAGCCAGCCCAGCTAGCCCCCGACGGGGAAAAAATTCGTCCCGTGGATTCCAGGGATAATGGTCCGGGAGCAAGACCGGGACAAGTTTGCCAGCTTTGAACGGTTTGTTCAGCCCTTAGGAGCGAGATATCGATGTCGGGAAAAATTTCTTAGTATAGGGGCAGCTCCCGAGATACGGGCAGTTATTCGTATGTAACCCCCGGGGTTCCCTAAGGGTGAAATTTTTAGGGTTTTTTGAAAAAATCTTCCCGGGGGTGGTTTTTTTGGTCACCTAAGGGTAGATTGACCAAAGGTTCGCTTCTCCAGTGAGAACCGATTTTTGATTATTTTTCCGATATCTCACCCCGTTTAGGAGCTAGGGGGTTGGCAAACTTATCCGGTAATGGAGTTTCAGGGTAAGTTTTAGCAAAAAATTCGCCAAAAATACAGATCAAATAAAATACTTAAAATAAGGGTGTCCGCCGCCGCGGAGATAGCTCAGCTGTCTCCTGGTGCCAACGCCGACTCCGTCCGTGGCCCCCTGCGCCTCCAGGAATTTTCTCCTTTTCAGGGAGTTGACAAACGAAACGCAAAAAGGGTTTAAAATTTTTGGATGGGATCCGACGAATTTCTTGTAGTACAATATTTGTCCTGGGAGGGTCCCGGCGGTGCGATGAGAAGGTTGGGAACCCGAACCGAGAGGGTTCCGGTTTGTATGGTACCCTCAGTACCAAGGACAAATTTGTTGGTGCGGTCGGTCCGAGATCCTTGCCGCCGTTTACTTCCACGTAGTTCCCGCAATCCCGATCCGATTCGGGGCGGAGGGGTGTCGGCAGGACCGGAGTGAGTCGAGCTTGAATCCGGATTTTTTCCGGGTAGGGTCGTCGCTGAAGATTCCCCCGTAGGAGCGCCCGCTTGGGGTGGAGTTTTTTTAGTGACTGCAAACTCACGTTTCTCCGGAACGGGATGAGGTATCGGAGCGGCGCTTTCGTGGACGGGGCCCTCTGGGCAGCCGTAATACCGGGTGTTAGTGTCGCTCCTGGGAGTCTCGTGGTTCCGAAAATGGCCAGCACGTGGTTTTTGGTTTTCTTGGGATAACTCCCCAGGGCGCGACGGGAAAAATCTGAAACTTTCCCTCCAGACGCTCCTCGGTGATGCTCTTCGATGCCCGTTGAAAGATTGGTGGGGTCTCGATCGCGTTGCTGCAGCGTTTCCCTTTTTCTTCCAAATTTTTTTTCCAACACGTGGTGAAAATCCGTTTTTTGGAAGAAAAGCACTCAACTTTCACACGATTTCACTTCTTTCACTTCCCGCACTTGGATATTGGCTATACGCGTGTTTCTGCCAATTTTCAGGCAAATCGGGCGAAAAAACCTATTTATCGGAATTTTCGTGCGCGGAGACACTTCGAAACGTTGCGTTCGCGGCGGCGGGCGGCGCCAGACTGGTTAGGTTAGGTTAGGTTAGGTTAGGTTAGGTTAGGTTAGGTTAGGTTAGGTTAGGTTAGGTTAGGTTAGGTTAGGTTAGGTTAGGTTAGGTTAGGTTAGGTTAGGTTAGGTTAGGTTAGGTTAGGTTAGGTTAGGTTAGGTTAGGTTAGGTTAGGTTAGGTTAGGTTAGGTTAGGTTAGGTTAGGTTAGGTTAGGTTAGGTTAGGTTAGGTTAGGTTAGGTTAGGTTAGGTTAGGTTAGGTTAGGTTAGGTTAGGTTAGGTTAGGTTAGGTTAGGTTAGGTTAGGTTAGGTTAGGTTAGGTTAGGTTAGGTTAGGTTAGGTTAGGTTAGGTTAGGTTAGGTTAGGTTAGGTTAGGTTAGGTTAGGTTAGGTTAGGTTAGGTTAGGTTAGGTTAGGTTAGGTTAGGTTAGGTTAGGTTAGGTTAGGTTAGGTTAGGTTAGGTTAGGTTAGGTTAGGTTAGGTTAGGTTAGGTTAGGTTAGGTTAGGTTAGGTTAGGTTAGGTTAGGTTAGGTTAGGTTAGGTTAGGTTAGGTTAGGTTAGGTTAGGTTAGGTTAGGTTAGGTTAGGTTAGGTTAGGTTAGGTTAGGTTAGGTTAGGTTAGGTTAGGTTAGGTTAGGTTAGGTTAGGTTAGGTTAGGTTAGGTTAGGTTAGGTTAGGTTAGGTTAGGTTAGGTTAGGTTAGGTTAGGTTAGGTTAGGTTAGGTTAGGTTAGGTTAGGTTAGGTTAGGTTAGGTTAGGTTAGGTTAGGTTAGGTTAGGTTAGGTTAGGTTAGGTTAGGTTAGGTTAGGTTAGGTTAGGTTAGGTTAGGTTAGGTTAGGTTAGGTTAGGTTAGGTTAGGTTAGGTTAGGTTAGGTTAGGTTAGGTTAGGTTAGGTTAGGTTAGGTTAGGTTAGGTTAGGTTAGGTTAGGTTAGGTTAGGTTAGGTTAGGTTAGGTTAGGTTAGGTTAGGTTAGGTTAGGTTAGGTTAGGTTAGGTTAGGTTAGGTTAGGTTAGGTTAGGTTAGGTTAGGTTAGGTTAGGTTAGGTTAGGTTAGGTTAGGTTAGGTTAGGTTAGGTTAGGTTAGGTTAGGTTAGGTTAGGTTAGGTTAGGTTAGGTTAGGTTAGGTTAGGTTAGGTTAGGTTAGGTTAGGTTAGGTTAGGTTAGGTTAGGTTAGGTTAGGTTAGGTTAGGTTAGGTTAGGTTAGGTTAGGTTAGGTTAGGTTAGGTTAGGTTAGGTTAGGTTAGGTTAGGTTAGGTTAGGTTAGGTTAGGTTAGGTTAGGTTAGGTTAGGTTAGGTTAGGTTAGGTTAGGTTAGGTTAGGTTAGGTTAGGTTAGGTTAGGTTAGGTTAGGTTAGGTTAGGTTAGGTTAGGTTAGGTTAGGTTAGGTTAGGTTAGGTTAGGTTAGGTTAGGTTAGGTTAGGTTAGGTTAGGTTAGGTTAGGTTAGGTTAGGTTAGGTTAGGTTAGGTTAGGTTAGGTTAGGTTAGGTTAGGTTAGGTTAGGTTAGGTTAGGTTAGGTTAGGTTAGGTTAGGTTAGGTTAGGTTAGGTTAGGTTAGGTTAGGTTAGGTTAGGTTAGGTTAGGTTAGGTTAGGTTAGGTTAGGTTAGGTTAGGTTAGGTTAGGTTAGGTTAGGTTAGGTTAGGTTAGGTTAGGTTAGGTTAGGTTAGGTTAGGTTAGGTTAGGTTAGGTTAGGTTAGGTTAGGTTAGGTTAGGTTAGGTTAGGTTAGGTTAGGTTAGGTTAGGTTAGGTTAGGTTAGGTTAGGTTAGGTTAGGTTAGGTTAGGTTAGGTTAGGTTAGGTTAGGTTAGGTTAGGTTAGGTTAGGTTAGGTTAGGTTAGGTTAGGTTAGGTTAGGTTAGGTTAGGTTAGGTTAGGTTAGGTTAGGTTAGGTTAGGTTAGGTTAGGTTAGGTTAGGTTAGGTTAGGTTAGGTTAGGTTAGGTTAGGTTAGGTTAGGTTAGGTTAGGTTAGGTTAGGTTAGGTTAGGTTAGGTTAGGTTAGGTTAGGTTAGGTTAGGTTAGGTTAGGTTAGGTTAGGTTAGGTTAGGTTAGGTTAGGTTAGGTTAGGTTAGGTTAGGTTAGGTTAGGTTAGGTTAGGTTAGGTTAGGTTAGGTTAGGTTAGGTTAGGTTAGGTTAGGTTAGGTTAGGTTAGGTTAGGTTAGGTTAGGTTAGGTTAGGTTAGGTTAGGTTAGGTTAGGTTAGGTTAGGTTAGGTTAGGTTAGGTTAGGTTAGGTTAGGTTAGGTTAGGTTAGGTTAGGTTAGGTTAGGTTAGGTTAGGTTAGGTTAGGTTAGGTTAGGTTAGGTTAGGTTAGGTTAGGTTAGGTTAGGTTAGGTTAGGTTAGGTTAGGTTAGGTTAGGTTAGGTTAGGTTAGGTTAGGTTAGGTTAGGTTAGGTTAGGTTAGGTTAGGTTAGGTTAGGTTAGGTTAGGTTAGGTTAGGTTAGGTTAGGTTAGGTTAGGTTAGGTTAGGTTAGGTTAGGTTAGGTTAGGTTAGGTTAGGTTAGGTTAGGTTAGGTTAGGTTAGGTTAGGTTAGGTTAGGTTAGGTTAGGTTAGGTTAGGTTAGGTTAGGTTAGGTTAGGTTAGGTTAGGTTAGGTTAGGTTAGGTTAGGTTAGGTTAGGTTAGGTTAGGTTAGGTTAGGTTAGGTTAGGTTAGGTTAGGTTAGGTTAGGTTAGGTTAGGTTAGGTTAGGTTAGGTTAGGTTAGGTTAGGTTAGGTTAGGTTAGGTTAGGTTAGGTTAGGTTAGGTTAGGTTAGGTTAGGTTAGGTTAGGTTAGGTTAGGTTAGGTTAGGTTAGGTTAGGTTAGGTTAGGTTAGGTTAGGTTAGGTTAGGTTAGGTTAGGTTAGGTTAGGTTAGGTTAGGTTAGGTTAGGTTAGGTTAGGTTAGGTTAGGTTAGGTTAGGTTAGGTTAGGTTAGGTTAGGTTAGGTTAGGTTAGGTTAGGTTAGGTTAGGTTAGGTTAGGTTAGGTTAGGTTAGGTTAGGTTAGGTTAGGTTAGGTTAGGTTAGGTTAGGTTAGGTTAGGTTAGGTTAGGTTAGGTTAGGTTAGGTTAGGTTAGGTTAGGTTAGGTTAGGTTAGGTTAGGTTAGGTTAGGTTAGGTTAGGTTAGGTTAGGTTAGGTTAGGTTAGGTTAGGTTAGGTTAGGTTAGGTTAGGTTAGGTTAGGTTAGGTTAGGTTAGGTTAGGTTAGGTTAGGTTAGGTTAGGTTAGGTTAGGTTAGGTTAGGTTAGGTTAGGTTAGGTTAGGTTAGGTTAGGTTAGGTTAGGTTAGGTTAGGTTAGGTTAGGTTAGGTTAGGTTAGGTTAGGTTAGGTTAGGTTAGGTTAGGTTAGGTTAGGTTAGGTTAGGTTAGGTTAGGTTAGGTTAGGTTAGGTTAGGTTAGGTTAGGTTAGGTTAGGTTAGGTTAGGTTAGGTTAGGTTAGGTTAGGTTAGGTTAGGTTAGGTTAGGTTAGGTTAGGTTAGGTTAGGTTAGGTTAGGTTAGGTTAGGTTAGGTTAGGTTAGGTTAGGTTAGGTTAGGTTAGGTTAGGTTAGGTTAGGTTAGGTTAGGTTAGGTTAGGTTAGGTTAGGTTAGGTTAGGTTAGGTTAGGTTAGGTTAGGTTAGGTTAGGTTAGGTTAGGTTAGGTTAGGTTAGGTTAGGTTAGGTTAGGTTAGGTTAGGTTAGGTTAGGTTAGGTTAGGTTAGGTTAGGTTAGGTTAGGTTAGGTTAGGTTAGGTTAGGTTAGGTTAGGTTAGGTTAGGTTAGGTTAGGTTAGGTTAGGTTAGGTTAGGTTAGGTTAGGTTAGGTTAGGTTAGGTTAGGTTAGGTTAGGTTAGGTTAGGTTAGGTTAGGTTAGGTTAGGTTAGGTTAGGTTAGGTTAGGTTAGGTTAGGTTAGGTTAGGTTAGGTTAGGTTAGGTTAGGTTAGGTTAGGTTAGGTTAGGTTAGGTTAGGTTAGGTTAGGTTAGGTTAGGTTAGGTTAGGTTAGGTTAGGTTAGGTTAGGTTAGGTTAGGTTAGGTTAGGTTAGGTTAGGTTAGGTTAGGTTAGGTTAGGTTAGGTTAGGTTAGGTTAGGTTAGGTTAGGTTAGGTTAGGTTAGGTTAGGTTAGGTTAGGTTAGGTTAGGTTAGGTTAGGTTAGGTTAGGTTAGGTTAGGTTAGGTTAGGTTAGGTTAGGTTAGGTTAGGTTAGGTTAGGTTAGGTTAGGTTAGGTTAGGTTAGGTTAGGTTAGGTTAGGTTAGGTTAGGTTAGGTTAGGTTAGGTTAGGTTAGGTTAGGTTAGGTTAGGTTAGGTTAGGTTAGGTTAGGTTAGGTTAGGTTAGGTTAGGTTAGGTTAGGTTAGGTTAGGTTAGGTTAGGTTAGGTTAGGTTAGGTTAGGTTAGGTTAGGTTAGGTTAGGTTAGGTTAGGTTAGGTTAGGTTAGGTTAGGTTAGGTTAGGTTAGGTTAGGTTAGGTTAGGTTAGGTTAGGTTAGGTTAGGTTAGGTTAGGTTAGGTTAGGTTAGGTTAGGTTAGGTTAGGTTAGGTTAGGTTAGGTTAGGTTAGGTTAGGTTAGGTTAGGTTAGGTTAGGTTAGGTTAGGTTAGGTTAGGTTAGGTTAGGTTAGGTTAGGTTAGGTTAGGTTAGGTTAGGTTAGGTTAGGTTAGGTTAGGTTAGGTTAGGTTAGGTTAGGTTAGGTTAGGTTAGGTTAGGTTAGGTTAGGTTAGGTTAGGTTAGGTTAGGTTAGGTTAGGTTAGGTTAGGTTAGGTTAGGTTAGGTTAGGTTAGGTTAGGTTAGGTTAGGTTAGGTTAGGTTAGGTTAGGTTAGGTTAGGTTAGGTTAGGTTAGGTTAGGTTAGGTTAGGTTAGGTTAGGTTAGGTTAGGTTAGGTTAGGTTAGGTTAGGTTAGGTTAGGTTAGGTTAGGTTAGGTTAGGTTAGGTTAGGTTAGGTTAGGTTAGGTTAGGTTAGGTTAGGTTAGGTTAGGTTAGGTTAGGTTAGGTTAGGTTAGGTTAGGTTAGGTTAGGTTAGGTTAGGTTAGGTTAGGTTAGGTTAGGTTAGGTTAGGTTAGGTTAGGTTAGGTTAGGTTAGGTTAGGTTAGGTTAGGTTAGGTTAGGTTAGGTTAGGTTAGGTTAGGTTAGGTTAGGTTAGGTTAGGTTAGGTTAGGTTAGGTTAGGTTAGGTTAGGTTAGGTTAGGTTAGGTTAGGTTAGGTTAGGTTAGGTTAGGTTAGGTTAGGTTAGGTTAGGTTAGGTTAGGTTAGGTTAGGTTAGGTTAGGTTAGGTTAGGTTAGGTTAGGTTAGGTTAGGTTAGGTTAGGTTAGGTTAGGTTAGGTTAGGTTAGGTTAGGTTAGGTTAGGTTAGGTTAGGTTAGGTTAGGTTAGGTTAGGTTAGGTTAGGTTAGGTTAGGTTAGGTTAGGTTAGGTTAGGTTAGGTTAGGTTAGGTTAGGTTAGGTTAGGTTAGGTTAGGTTAGGTTAGGTTAGGTTAGGTTAGGTTAGGTTAGGTTAGGTTAGGTTAGGTTAGGTTAGGTTAGGTTAGGTTAGGTTAGGTTAGGTTAGGTTAGGTTAGGTTAGGTTAGGTTAGGTTAGGTTAGGTTAGGTTAGGTTAGGTTAGGTTAGGTTAGGTTAGGTTAGGTTAGGTTAGGTTAGGTTAGGTTAGGTTAGGTTAGGTTAGGTTAGGTTAGGTTAGGTTAGGTTAGGTTAGGTTAGGTTAGGTTAGGTTAGGTTAGGTTAGGTTAGGTTAGGTTAGGTTAGGTTAGGTTAGGTTAGGTTAGGTTAGGTTAGGTTAGGTTAGGTTAGGTTAGGTTAGGTTAGGTTAGGTTAGGTTAGGTTAGGTTAGGTTAGGTTAGGTTAGGTTAGGTTAGGTTAGGTTAGGTTAGGTTAGGTTAGGTTAGGTTAGGTTAGGTTAGGTTAGGTTAGGTTAGGTTAGGTTAGGTTAGGTTAGGTTAGGTTAGGTTAGGTTAGGTTAGGTTAGGTTAGGTTAGGTTAGGTTAGGTTAGGTTAGGTTAGGTTAGGTTAGGTTAGGTTAGGTTAGGTTAGGTTAGGTTAGGTTAGGTTAGGTTAGGTTAGGTTAGGTTAGGTTAGGTTAGGTTAGGTTAGGTTAGGTTAGGTTAGGTTAGGTTAGGTTAGGTTAGGTTAGGTTAGGTTAGGTTAGGTTAGGTTAGGTTAGGTTAGGTTAGGTTAGGTTAGGTTAGGTTAGGTTAGGTTAGGTTAGGTTAGGTTAGGTTAGGTTAGGTTAGGTTAGGTTAGGTTAGGTTAGGTTAGGTTAGGTTAGGTTAGGTTAGGTTAGGTTAGGTTAGGTTAGGTTAGGTTAGGTTAGGTTAGGTTAGGTTAGGTTAGGTTAGGTTAGGTTAGGTTAGGTTAGGTTAGGTTAGGTTAGGTTAGGTTAGGTTAGGTTAGGTTAGGTTAGGTTAGGTTAGGTTAGGTTAGGTTAGGTTAGGTTAGGTTAGGTTAGGTTAGGTTAGGTTAGGTTAGGTTAGGTTAGGTTAGGTTAGGTTAGGTTAGGTTAGGTTAGGTTAGGTTAGGTTAGGTTAGGTTAGGTTAGGTTAGGTTAGGTTAGGTTAGGTTAGGTTAGGTTAGGTTAGGTTAGGTTAGGTTAGGTTAGGTTAGGTTAGGTTAGGTTAGGTTAGGTTAGGTTAGGTTAGGTTAGGTTAGGTTAGGTTAGGTTAGGTTAGGTTAGGTTAGGTTAGGTTAGGTTAGGTTAGGTTAGGTTAGGTTAGGTTAGGTTAGGTTAGGTTAGGTTAGGTTAGGTTAGGTTAGGTTAGGTTAGGTTAGGTTAGGTTAGGTTAGGTTAGGTTAGGTTAGGTTAGGTTAGGTTAGGTTAGGTTAGGTTAGGTTAGGTTAGGTTAGGTTAGGTTAGGTTAGGTTAGGTTAGGTTAGGTTAGGTTAGGTTAGGTTAGGTTAGGTTAGGTTAGGTTAGGTTAGGTTAGGTTAGGTTAGGTTAGGTTAGGTTAGGTTAGGTTAGGTTAGGTTAGGTTAGGTTAGGTTAGGTTAGGTTAGGTTAGGTTAGGTTAGGTTAGGTTAGGTTAGGTTAGGT
>OX376365.1:0-2500 GCA_947369235.1 Udea olivalis | reverse complement strand
TAGTTTCCGTAGTCTGTTTGGTTCTGGAGCCGGAGAATCATGGACTTAATTCGGGGGCACTCTCGGGCGTTGGATGCATTATGGGAGACTTCTCCTTTGGTGCCCATGCGGAGGTGGTGTGCGGAACAATTGTAGCACTTGAGCTTGGATTTGTCGTCTTTGTTTGGACACTCTGACAACTGGTGTCCCACACTCGCGCAATGGGCACAGGGCTTTTTGTCCGTTTTGCATTTGGCCTTCGTGTGGCCGAATTGGAGGCACTGATGGCACTGCACAAAGCGGCTGAAGTCTTCAACGTGGACCCTACTGTGGTCCACGTTGAGCTTCCCGAGAGCGAGGATGGTTTTACGCATCTCGGGGGTCACCTCTACAACCGCGTTGTACAGTACCGGGTTTCTGTTCGAGGTCAAGAAGCAGATACGGGTCAGCTCAACGTCATTTTGGGTCACGAGGACCTCCGCTAATTCCTCACGGGTGACGTCCTTGGAGATTCCCTTGAGGATTAGGAGCGGTGGTCGTCGCTTCGCACGTTCGGCGGCGAAATTAGGACTTTTGTGGTGACGGGCTATAGTTTCTTCGCACTGCTCCTTGCGCTCGAATTCGACCCTCAGCTTGGCGTTAGGAATCGGCAGAATTTTTACTGGCGCGTATTTGTGTTTCCGGAAGGATATCTCCTTTTTCCAAAGGGATACCACATCCGGGGGTTTGAGGGTGCAGTCGAAGGCGCTTACTATTATGGCGGGGTTCGTTTCGGGAGTTGGTGGGAGGGGTTTGGCTGTGACACTGGCGTATGAAGGTGCTTTTGGGGGTTCAAGATGGGGGACAATTTGGGGCTCTGTCATAGATGAGTGCGCCATAGGGGGTTCCTTAAGGGCGGCGGCCAGCATGTTGCTCGAGAGGCGTACGAGGTCCTCGAGGCGCTCATTCTGCTTAATAAGGTCATCAACTTTTTGTGAGACCTCTCGGCGGACCTCCATCGCCGTCTCGTTTTGGATGCTGAACATCGCGTCCACGCTATTGTCAAGCTTAAAATTTAGCTGCCTTATACACCCTTCATTAAATTGGTCGGGATGGTATAGCGTCGGTAACATGTCCATGCAGTGGTCAATTTCGGTCGCAGCGTCGGTAATTAATTCTTTGTGGCTTTTTGTTACAGATTTGCCGGCCTTTATGGCCTTCTTGATCTGTCCGCTTAAGTGCAGGACGACCTCAATGAGCGACGGGACGTCAACACACTTTTCCTGCCGAAGGCGTATCTGGATCGGTGATGGACTTCGCTCTTTTGCGGCCGCCATTTTGCCTTTAATAGTGCACAGAAGTAGGTTTTTTAAGAAACAATTGGGATTTTAAGGGATTATACAGGTTTTTATGAGTTTTGATAGGATATTTTTAGAATTAGTGGCAATTAATAGAATATTATGTGGCAATTAGTGGTATTGTATTTATAAGGGATTTTTGTGTAGTTGTTTTGTGAACAATTGATTTTTTAAGACGTTTTGGAAATTTCGGGGGGGTGGGGGGTTGATATTTTGGAATCACTCAATGCGGGTAGAAGGGAGTTGGGGTGAAGTAATTTTGAGTTTAATAAAAATTTATGAAATTTTGATAATGAATTTTTTATGAATTTTTTAAGTTAATTTATCTTACGGAAATTTGATGCTTAGAGTATAAGATTTTAGTAACAAGGGTTTATTAAAGTCCGAAAATAAAAACTGAACTGAAAGCTGTTGTTATAAAAACCGGTAAAATTTCCTGTGAGCCCAAGAAACGGATAACTCCAAAAATAAAATATTTCGAAAATAAGATGCTCTCGTCGACCCAAAAAGTCTTAGTGGTAAGTGAGATAAGGGAGGGCGGGCGGGCGATTTTTCGCCCCGATGACGTCAGAGGGTAGAAAAGTGGGTGTCTACGGGTAGGTCTCGTCGGCGCGCACAAGATTGCCGAAGAGAGCGACGGGGTGTTCTATAGAAAAAATTTGGAAAATAGCTGAAAAACTGTATTTAGATGATATTTTTATGTGTTTAAATTTAATAATTAATTCAGTATTTATCGGAGCGCGCTGAAAACAGCGGCGGCGTGTCTATTTAGTCCGAGCGAGTTATACTGAATCAAAACAATTTGCAAAATGGGTCAAATTAGGAAGATTTTGAATGTTTTCGAATTTCTATATGAAAATTTGATGTTTCGAAAATCTATAATTAATTCAATATGGGCAGCAGCGCGCCAAAAACAACGGCGATGTGCTTACACGGTCCCAGCGAATGATATTGAATCAAAAAATATTGAGATTCGAAGAAAAATTTGAAAAATTTAAATTTTAGTATGGAACAGTATGGAGTGTCTAAGTAAGAAATATGAAAAAGTGTAAAAAGGCCAAAAAATGGAGTAAATACGATTTTAGTTCGCTTCTTTCGCTGTAACAATGCTGAAACTACTTATTAGAAACTTATAGAAGCGCAAGAACGACTGAATTTCAGCTAAAAGTTCAGTTTTTAAGATA